>CM060476.1:23258732-23303732 GCA_030544235.1 Lepturacanthus savala
AGCAGACAGAGCAGTGGGCTGAGTTTGTCTGTCTGATGATCCCTGAGTGGGCGCTGAAATAAACTTAGACGAGGCGAGCCAAACTGAGTGGAGGCGTAACAGTTATCTGTCCCTGACTGAGCCCACAACAAAACTATCACGGTTGAACAGGAGGAGAAATGACTAAACAGCAGCTGTCTGGAAGAGAGACAAGACCTGGGGAGCAGCAGCATAGCTTTATTGCAGGAAGGAGGAGGGGTGGGGGGATTACAGGGGAGGCTTCAGGTTAATCTAAGCAGAGGTTTGACTTATCACCTTATCATCCCTGTGGATCAGACTCCCCGTTATCTGTTCTGTGAAGTGTTTGTACAATTAAAAGCTAATTCTCTGCCTCTTCTTGGCCGCCTTGTTAGAATGTGAATTTATGTGTTTGTGTATTAGATCCCAATAATAGCAGCCAGCTAAATGTCACATAACAGTGTCTAAAAAGCATCAGACGAAGACAAAACATCACAAAACACAAACTGCATGACCATCATCACTATTAAAAAAAAACCCTGTCATTAATCTGCTTCTAAAGCAGCTATATAAAAAATGTAAAAGTCACACATAATGCAATCACCAGGACAGCCTCTGCTGCCCTCCCCACAGACATTTTAAGGCCAGTTTTCCAGCATTTTAATGTTTTTCAAGTTTATTTTCTTACTATTTGGTTTCATTTATTAGCCTACATTCACACAGAGGCTGGTTGTTTATTTGGGCTGAGAGAGAGAGAGAGAGAGAGATCTTACATGTACCCTGCATTTGTCTGCCCATGTATTTGCTCTCCAAACACTCCAATAATGAGCATTTTAATAATGTCCGCACACACACAGTTACACATTCTCCTGCCAAAATCTGCTGATGAAATAGGAGAGGTGCTGCTGCTAAAGAATAGCTATTTTAATGATAACATTTTCCCAATTATGTTAAAAGCCTAAGCACAGCACTTCATCTTGTGTGTTTGTGTGTGGTGAGGCTGGTGTTGAAGGGTCTGCAGATGGCAGGGCTGCTAAAGAAAAGAAGGTGCTGAGGTGCTGGCAGAACGCTGCGTGTCTCTGTAATTACTGGCAGCCACCACATGTGGAGGAGGTACTACTCGTCACCGTGGATTTATGTTGGTCTGTGGAGGTGTTGCTACCTACTTCCAAAATCTCAACAACGACTTCGGTCCTAAAAATTACACTCCACATAAAGCGGTTTCAACTTCAAATCATCTTCTATAAATAAAGAATGCAAACATGACAGAACAAGACAGAAGACACAACGATACAGAGAACCAGCCTCCTGTTGTGTTTGTTTCATGTTAATTTATTTCATTTCTATCCCATTATAGCTGATTATAAAGCCATAATATTATGTGGTGTAACCCTAAAACCTTGGTACCAGGCAGTTTATCTCTCCTAAAAGATTTTTTTAAAAATTAAAAACACATGCTGTCAAGAAGTTTTATAGGTGGATTGTATATTTAAAATGTATCATACTTTTTGGAATGGAATCGAAATCTCAGAATCGTGATTTTTGTGAAAAAACAACAAAAAAAAAGATATAAATGGACTTTTAAATAACAAGAAATCATCACATGAACATGCAAAGTACTTTTTGAGAGACCTGATGATCAGTGTTGGGCAAGTTCAAAACTGCGATGCATTATATATTACTTATTGTTAAATTACTGCTGCTATTTCAGGAAGTGGACAGTTCTTTAGGTGTAACACAAAGTGCATTTGACTACAATGTTCTTCAAATCCTTATGATTCACAAATGTAAAGTAATGAGCGTGTGTCCATCAGTAGAATGTGATATCCAACATTTCTACAGGTTCACTCATCTCCATCTTCTGTCTGACGAGCCAAAAGGAAAAGAAAGTGGGCATTTCACTGCTGCTGATCTCGGAATTAGCGAAATTGTTACTGACATTACTGACGTTACTGAGTAAAATATTACCATTTTTCTGTAATGCCTTACATTACTGCATTAGAGAAAAAAATCAATCCATTACAGTAATTTATTACTTTTGTAATGTATTACTCACAACACAATCAGGGTTAAGTATCTTGCATCGACATGGAGCAGGGAACCGAACCAAACAATCCTCTGACCAATAGAAAACTGCTCTCCCTCTCAGCTACAGCTGCTCCAGTTTACTCTTGCAATATTATTTACTTTTTATGCAGAAAGTGATAGAGAAAAATATAAATAAATAAAATAAATAACAAAGCTAAGGGAAAAAAAGTATATTTGTTAATAATGAAATAATTAAATCTGCATGTGTGAAAGGGAAACTCCAGACAATACTGGGACCTGATTCATATGTAAAAGAAGCTCAAGACAGTCCGCAATTACATTTTTTTTTATTTCATTATTATATTATTTAAAGCTGTAGCCTCAAGCACTAATTGATAGGAACAAGGACAGATCTGACTGAAAGTAGTAACTGTAAAAAGACGTTTTCCATGATCCTAACAGGGTTTATCTCCTCGATCTAAAGCGTTACCATGCTACCATGTGGAATACCAGTATTCTCCATAAACTTTGTTATGGTGCCGGTTAGTCCCAGTGCCAGATCGGCCACAAGTATTAGTGACTTCACCAGAAGGTCTGGAGATCAGTGACCTAAAGTTCATACATAATGTTCTTCATGTTTCACCTGCATACACAACTTCACAGGACCATCAAGGAGGAAGCAGAGGAGATGGGCCGGAGGAGTCTTTATGTGTTTTATTTGGAAATCTGAGCCTGTGCCGGTAATTGCCCAAAATGACTCTAATCGTAATTGACGGTCTGGCTTTCTACTTTGTCTGCACAAATTTCCAGAACGACGGGGGCTACGGTAACTCTGTTAAAAGTCTGGACCCAGAAAGCCACACACTCTTTATCCATCAGAGTGGGACCTAACGTCTGTCCTCCTTTAGTCCTGCTGCTATCCTGTGCATGTTGGGTGAAGGTCCTGTACGTGTGTGTGTGTGTGTGTGTGTGTGTGTGTGTGTGTGTGTGTGTGTGTGTGTGTGTGTGTGTGTGTGTGTGTGTGATGATGTAGTCGACCATTAAGTAAGACTGAGACCAGGATTGTGTTCCTGATGGGAGAGGTGGTGATTTCTGGCAGCTGTCCTGGTGTTGACAAGCTTGACGTGATCCTCACTCTGACATCACATGGAGACACACACACACACACACACACACATACTCTCACACACACACAAACACACACTCCTCATAACAGAGGAGAAAGAAAGACAGGGAGAGAAACCTAATATGTATTTTAATGCTATTTTGTGATTTTGTTAATTTGCAATGGTGTGTTTTTCATTTAGCAGGGCACAAAATTGAAGTGAAAAAGAACTTGTCTTTACTTTCCAACCACAATTTTAGAATCCACTCCACTACTATGCTAGCATTCATCAAAATGTACTGTGGTGCTTTGTTTGTGAACTTCTAACAGACAGAAAAATGGGAATTGACTTTGTATAGTAATTTTAGAATTAACTGAGTGAGGAGGTATTGTTTTCAACGCCATTGGTCTGTTTGTTTATCGGTGAACAGATAAATTAAACAGACAATTAAAATCATTTGCATTTCTATACATACTTTGTACAAACTGTATAGATATTTTTTATTTCAAAGCATGTTCATAATCAAACTGCATCAGTGTACTTGTTTATTATTACATACTGTATTGTTTATAGCTTATTAATATCAAACCATCACTGTACTTATTGCATAGTTAGAGCTCTATTCTGTATCTACTGTACATATGTATACTATTTAACCACTGCTATGCACTTCTGCTTAAATGCTAACTGCATTTCATTGCCTTGTACTTGCAGCATATGCAATGACAATAAAGTTGTATCTACTCAAATATATGGGTCAGTGACAAATAATGTTTGGCAAGTCAAAAACTTTAAAAATACAGTTTTAAGAAGCATTCATCAGGTCTCTCGAAATGTACATTTTATGTTCATGTTTCTTGTCATTAAAAATTAAATCTTATTTTTATTTTTTAAAAATCATGATTTTATGCAATTTTTTGATACAAAATACCAAAGGATGTAACCGAAAATGAATCATAAATTTTAAATATTGTATGCTATGATATAAAATGTGTTAATAGCGTGTGTTTTTAATTTTATAAAACCTTTTTAAGAGAGTTAAACTATCTGGTACCAGATTTGGTACCAAAATCGAATAGGTGATTTATCTTAAATATCAATATTCATCGAAAATATAGCCATATATATCGGTCATTGCTGCATATTTGCATGTCAGATGAAAATGGTGAAGGTATACGCTCTCCGAGTGCCTTTTCCAGTTATGGTTGCGTTTCCCAGGTTTCATCTTGTTATGTTTCGAAGAAAAGTGCTTTACAGATTACGGCACTGGCTGAATGGTCCGTACCTGGCTCATGGCCGGCTCCGGTGGCCAGGGCAGGCATGGCTCCTGCCGGCTGCTTCCTGCTTCCCCTCAGGCTGAGGAAAATGGCAGCTGGGCGTCAGAGAAGTGAGCTCCTCAGCAGCTCTCCCCAGGGTCCAGCTGAATCTGAGGATGGGCTCTATGCCATGGAGCCCTGCAAGAGAAAAAGATTTTAGAGGCTACTTGTCAAATGGCAGAATGGCCACATGCACGTGTGTGTGTGTGTGTGTGTGTGTGTGTGTGTGTGTGTGTGTGTGTGTGTGTGTGTGTGTGTGTGTGTGTGTGTGTGTGTGTGTGTGTGTTATGGGATCTCACAACTACTCAGTCATGGATATAAATATGTACCATACTACTACCCTTCTAGGAAATATATGGATTTTGTGTATGTGAGCCAACAATTGACAGTGCAAGTCTTGCTGTGTGTGTGTGTGTGTGTGTGCTGATGTGTGTGTTGACAGTCCGTTCACAGTTGACTCTAAGTGTTTAAGACCCAACACTTCTTGCCTAAGCCGCTGAGCATCCTGCTTTGTACATGAGCCAACATCACCTCGACTGCTGCTCGCACTTTATTCAGCATCCAGCAGCAAACAAGGGAAACTTTATCCACTGAAGGAAAAACTAAGCAAGCAAATGCAAGAGACCTGCGAAAAATCTGACAGGCATGGAAAAGCATCACTTCGTATATGATGGGACTCGACTGGAAAGTCAGACAGAGCAGGAACAGGAAGAAAGTGGATGTAGGACACAAATAGGCTGATTGAAAGTGAGGACTCACAGCATGGCAATAAATTCCTGAATAGGAGTAAAGACTGGAGAGACTGAAGTCAAACTAAAGACATTAAAATTAAGACTTTAAAGAAGAATTTTATTTAAGCTGATTGGAATTAAGATATGACTTGAGACATGACTTGACTCCAAATAGACTTGGAAACTGTTATTAGTGTTGTAAGTTTAGTTAAGAATTAGTTAAAGATACTTAGCCCTCACATTGTGTTCCTGGTGAAATCTGACCATTTCCAAATTTTTGTTGCTGAAAAATGTGGTTAATTTGATCAGATTCACTTTAGATTCCATGACTTTGTCCACAAAGAAGATTTCAGCACACAAAATATACTGTATTAATTCACATGCGTGTTCTATTCAACTTTTGTACATTCTCTGTGTTCCTGGTCAACAATGACCGATCATTAGAAATGAACGGAGGAAACCAGAATTAATGGAAGAAATTGAACTCAGATACATTTATATTAGTCAGATAGACACACACAGATACACACACAGATACACACACATGCACCAAATGAAACCAAATGATTTCAAAACATATGGTACAGGCCAAAAGTTTGGACACACCTTCTCATCAATGTGTTTTCTTTATTTTCATGACTATTTATATTGTAGATTCTCACTGAAGGCATCAAAACTATGAATGAACACGTGGAGTTATGTACTCTATGTTATGGAGTTATGTAAAGGTGAAATAACTGAAAACATGTTTTATATTCTACTTTCTTCTAAATAGCCACCCTTTGCTCTGATTGATAAAGCAAGAAATTCCACTAATTAACCCTGATAAGGCACAACTATGAAGTGGAAACCATTTCAGGTGACGACCTCTTGAAGCTCATCAAGTGAATGCCAAGAGTGTGCAAAGCAGTAATCAGATCAAATGGTGGCTATTTCAAAGAAACTAGAATATAAAACATGTTTTCAGTTATTTCACCTTTTTTTGTTAAGTACATAACACCATAAACATGTGTTCATTCATAGTTTTGATACCTTCATTGAGAATCTACAATGTAAATAGTCATGAAAATAAAGAAAACACACTGAATGAGTAGGGGTGTCCAAACTTTTGGCCTGTACCGTATGTTCTCTGTAACTTTGACCCCAAGTATTCTGTGATAAACAGCAGACCATGTTTCATCGGGTTATTTCTTATAGGCAAAATAATCCAGAAATTGTGTTTTATACTACTCAAATTCAAGAAGTCTAAATTCAATTCAATGAGACATACAGGCCATAAATAACAAAAAGAAGTTCAAAACTTGCAATGGTCAGAAGAAGTTATGTTGATAAAAAAAAAAACAAAAAAAAAAACACAAGAGGTGATAATATGTCATGTGAATTTAAGTCCTGGTCTTGTTGCAAACCCTTGCAGCTACTACTGTATACCTCCGCTGCAGAAAGTGAGATGAAATCGGTTTATGAGTAGCTGAGAGATCTCAGCGGATGCCCTCAGCTCCAGGTCAACCACCCTTCTGGCTTTGACTCCGTCACACAGTCAATCTTACTGAACCTTAAACAGCCCCATGTAGTTTCCCCCATGTATACTTCATTTATAACAACATCTTTCCAAAGGCCACAAAAAAGCAGCTCCCTGAGTCTGGCTAAAAAAAAAGAAAAAGGAGAATGGAAAACACTTAGGTTTGAGCCTTCGATTCATTACAGCGTGCAGTGTAATGATCCGTTGTATGTCAGGTCCCATGTGCCGTGGCCCAATCAAACTCAAGGCCTTCGGATTCTGTTACTAGTTCATGTCAATGGAAGAAAATGCTCAAAATAAACACCAGCAGTGAGATAAGCTGCATTCTGTGTCTCCAGTGTTGATAATTGTTGTAGAACCATCTTTAGATGGAGACTGAGTGAGCATGCTTTAGCTGACTCAGGACCAGTTGGCCGGACACAGGGACACCCAAGACACCTGCGCCTTCCAGGCCATCGGGACTTCCTATTAGTCAGGTGGTGTCGGCCACACACCCACTTGAAGAGTCACACTTTTTATATGCAAAAAAAAAGGCTGAAAAAGTGGACTGGAAATGTGTTTTCTGTAAAGAATCACTCACTCAGCCCCCGCAAAGACAGATGCACAGGAATGACTATATCCTGGCGCTTTGCCCTGTGTGTGTGTACAAACACACAGAAGTCGGGGCTGGATCGTCCAAGACAACGGCCCACGTAGCGGAACGCTACCACGCCTGTCTGACACACTGTGATGTGAACTCATCTCAGGGTCTAGTGGACCCTAGGTGGAGGCTTGTGGAAAAAACATCTAGACAATACAAGTCCAGAAGATGGCTGAGTGAGCAGGTAAGCAAGCCACTGAGAGCATATCAGCGCAAGGATATTTCTCTCTCTGGATTGAGATGTAGAAAATATGGTGCATGCATCAAACAGCACTTAAGAAAGGATCGATTTTCCAACATGAGGAGATCTGGGAGAAGAATTCATAACCCTGCCACTGTGTCACGCCAGCACCAATTTGTAGGCCAGATTTGTTGGTCACTGCATAAGCTTTGCATGAGCATGAAAAAAAAACCTGGAGAAATTGGAGTTCAGTGCTGTTCAACCCTTCGTATACTTCCATTGAACAGGTTAAGAGGGCCAGCAGGGAAGGGTAGTGGCGCCTTGAGCCATGACCACAAAATCTCTCCAGCAGGCCCACTTGAACAGGGGACCGAACCTAACAGCCACTGAGCTCAAGCCAAAAGAACTGACCCGTGCTAAATCAGTTCAGTGTTTCACAGAGCACGGTTTTGTCATAAGGCTTTGTGATTGGAACGACAGACTCAAGGAAAGACAAGGGAAGGAGGACTGAACGGGGGTCTGGATTACTCTGAAGGTATGCCGCACTGTAATATCAGTCCTTTGCCTTTTGTTGCATCCAAAGGGGGAATGACCACATATTCCCCAATCTGAGGAAGCATCCATCTTTCCATTCAGGGAGCTTTCTGAGGTCCAGGAAGCGTGTCACAGACCCAGGAACACATGGGACTTTTTTCTTTTTTTTTTTTTTTTTACAAGGCCCTGAAGGCTCATAATAGACAGACTTAAAGAAACACTCTCCTCTAGCCGTGTCTGTTCAGATCACACAATATCATATGGTGGTGCGGGGAGTAAAGGGACACACTTTGCCATGTGGACAAGAGATGGGACACGCTTAATTGCAATGAGTCGGAGTCGGAAATCTTTGAATGGTTCTACCACCATCTGGTGGTGACTTTCACTACTGCAGGGAGAAGTCACCCTGAAAACAGAGCTGGGACACAAATGTGTCTCCCTAAAAAGACATGTATGTATGTTTGCATGCATGTATGTCATTAGGCCCTGTCTACATCTGTTTAGTCTTGTTCATTGTGTGAAACCAGAGGTCAGATCAGTATTTGAAGAGAAAATAGCTCAGGGTGATGAATGGATGGATAAGTGGAAGGATGGAAAGAGGGAGGTGTGGAAGACTGTTTTCTTCTCTTTTCAAAAACACGCCTGTCCGTCCAGGGGGGGGACAGGTGGAGCCGTGCAACGCTCAGCTGGGTGTTGATGAAGTTAGTGAGAAGAAAAACAACGTCAGAAGGTGAACGACTGACGGTAAAAACACTACGTGTCCTTTCTGTGAGCCTGTCAATGGTTTGAAAATATGCCTTTAGTTCACAACTTTATCAATAGAGGGTTAATAGTACCAATGATAGTGTTTCCATATGGCAACAATTATTTTATCTATAGTTTTTTAAAAGCTGCGATATAAAATCAGTTATGCATGAAAAAGGAGCTTTTATTTTTAAAGAACATACAATTCATGAGGTTAGTCCATTTTAGTATTTTTTTATATATTTAATTAAATTTGTAAGATGCAAGTTGTTTTTTTCCTCATATGCTAAAAAAAAGACCTGTTGCCATATGGCAACAATATGCAAATACAGAAAATTCCTAGTGCGCACAACCTAATGGAGTCCCTTTTACTTACATAGCATGAAACTATCCTGAGACTATGGTTACAACTTTTTCTTAGATATTTTTTAATATATCCATTTTTTAGGCCTTTTTTTTCCAAACATATTTTACCATGTCTAAGTCATATTTCATGTAATAGAGGGTTACATTTTTTGCCTTTTTTTTCCACTGAAAAGTGGAGCATTCCTTGGAATGATCACAACTCAAAAGGAGTCGATCTAATCACGATATCCTTATCAAGCAAAGAAACGAGGAGAAAAACATGTATTGTATATGTAATCCAAAGCATTCACAGGGTGCTCGGGGGTGGGCTGGTTCTGTATTCCTGCGGCTCCAACAGGACATGACAGAGGTCAGCGCTACCATTCAACGCCAGCTGCTTTTTTCCTGTCTTGATTCGTCCAACATCACATAAAGGGGAAGGCCAGGGGGATTTCACTGGGCCACCATGAGTGATCCATCATCTTCATCACATGACGGGCGGTCGTCCCAAGCCACCCCTGTCACACCTTCTCTGGTTACAGCTCAAAGGAGCAGTTTTCTCCAAAAGCAATCCGCCAGCTCCAGCGTCTGCGGATTCGCTCCATTCTGACCAGTTTATCTAGGCTGACCCCTGGTCAGACGATAGAAGATCTATTTGGCAGCCCCCTGTGACACCAGCTCAAGTTACCAGTTATGTCCAGTCTGCTGTAACATTGTGAAACTTTGGTCCCACACTTATCTGAGGCTTTGGAAAAATAAAGGAGATCGGGTTTTATCATCTACCGTGCTGCTGCTTTTGTCTTCATGAGCATCTCTGATCCTGCACATAGCAACTTTGCCCTCTCAATTTGTCAGAGGTCGTGTCCAGCGTATTGTTTGGCCCCAAAAACAAAAGCTGTCACTAACCCTAATCCCTGCAGTCATGAAGCAACAAGCACGCAAATGATGATTCTTGAAGCAGGAAACTGGTCACATCAGACTAACCACGCCTGGGTCCTGAGTAGTGCTGGGACCTGTATTTAAACAATCCCTAGGAATACATTTTCACCTATTCCCTGACAAATGTGTCATGTGTCACATTATTTCATGAAACAAAAAGAGCTCAATCTAAAATGTTTTGTCTTAACAAAAGATCTTTTATTCAGACAAAATATCTATAAAAATCTGTCCAAAGAGTAAATCAAGAGGACAAGTCTGACCAAACTTGTTGGTGCCCGGTTATAATTTATTTCATCAAAATAATTTTCTTATTTTTCATGACTTTATTGTATGGTGTTCAAATTGTTAATGTTTCATTTATGCATATTTATTTTATGTACAAAATTTCTGCCAAATCTTAATAAATGAAAAGCGAATAAAAGTTCCCAAACCATTGGCGCCTTGCTAAATAGATACTAAATCCCAGCCTGACTTTGTCCCCATTCTTTTTAGTCTCTTTAACTCTATTAAATAGCAAAAAAGAGAGAAATAAATCATCTTTTTTTCACATGTTCTGTGTTTCCATGAAGATCAGTGATGTCAGCAAAAAGCGCACATCTTCTCGTCCATCAAAAGAGGAATCTGCATATTTGTGCTGTGATACTATTCAGAAAAAGAGAGGAAGAGTTTGAGATACAAGTCATAAGAAGAGTGATGTACGGCTGTGAATTTAGAAGAACTAATAGTTCCTCCTTTTATGGAAAACTATGTCCTTTTACTTTAAGCCTTGCCGGTTAGCTTCTGCTATGGGGTGTTGGTATGGGGTAACCGTGAAGACAGATTGGATGTAAAATCAATTTGTATTTCAGCTACTCTACATCATATTGGCTTGTAAGAACCACAAAGTGCAAAGTCAGACAGACAGAAGTAGATAGAGTTACAGCCACATGCACACAACCATACATGACACAATCATAAGAGTATAATTGCAGTGTATCCAGCTGTGGTAAAGAGGAACATTCATTTACACACGGGCTCACAGTGGAACTGCATTTCAATGGGCTGTGCATAATTGCAGTGTATTAAAGCGTGGTCGAGGGGAATGTTCATCCGCATGACATTTTGAAATGGAAATACCATTTCAAGAAAAAAGAAAAGAAAAATCCCAAATCCTCCTGATGCCAGCGCTGCATAGGCAGCCCCCTTTTTTGCCTTTTTTTTTATCTGTTTCTTCTGTGGAAAAACACATTGTTGAATAATGTCTTTCTCCTGCTTCTGCTCTGAGCTGCCAAAATGTCACCGCGTCAATTCCCATTAAGAGTGAGGCGCGTGACGCTGGCGGGACGGAGTTGTGTTTTCAGGCGTGTGCCATACGGCTTCTCGTTAATAGCCGTTAGCTTTACAAGGGATCGGGGTTGCTTAAATTGAGACTCAGCGGTACCTGGCAAGGTCGATGCTCCTGGATTGACTGACAGGAGGAGGAGGAGGCAGGGCTAGTGTTGGATAGTTAGGGCAGAACTATATGCACACAGCTAAAAGGAAATGGAAACAGATTAGAGGAGCAAATGTGGAATATCAATGAATCATATTAACCCATGACAATGAAAAGTGCACGTCAATGTGAATAGCTTCATCTAATGTGAGAGGTTAACAGAGTAATGGGAAAAGTGAGTTCTCTTTTCTCGGTCTCAGGTGGGATTATTTGACAGCTTCGAATCAGCTCTCTGCCACGTGTTGCTCATAAGCATCCAGTCTTTCCACATAAAATACATCTGCTTATGTGCATGTACATGTGTGTTGTACACACACACACACACACACACACACACACACACACACACACACACACACACACACACACACACACACACACACACACACACACACACACACAAATCTGTGTTTAGGTCAAGCTAACTTTCCATAGGCCTTAAAACATCTGAAGTCATTCTGAGGTGCCTCAAGACACAATTGGCTGGATCATGTCACTGTAAATCTGCATTTAAGAGAGATACGTTTAATTTACGAGAGAAATAGAAAGATGGATTTCAGGAACACACTGATATGGAAGAATATATGAGTCAGGTTACTCCTGAGAGAGAGAGAGAGAGAGAGAGAGAGAGAGAGAGCAGAGCACTTCAGTGAATGTCTGGTCAAAATGTCAAAATAGCTTTAAGGCTTTACAGCAGCGATTCTCCTCCTCCAGGTTTGCTGTTTTTCAATTTGAAGATAGTCAATGGATATTCTCTGTATTTTTACATGTATTTTTTTTTCAAAGATTTCATGTAAATAATTATATAATTTGAGTCACTAACAACCATGTATTGTATTTATTTTTTCCCCATTCTGTACTCTTTTCTTTGTATAAAATTGCATTTTAATAACAAAAATATAGATATCCCATGCACAAAATTCTTTTGGGGGGGTTTATTCTAGAGACGTGAATGATTAAATAGATATATACATGTCAGGGTTGAAAATCATAATAATTTAAATAAAATTACCTCTTTCTGGGAGGGTTTGTCTTTGCCATATTCTCAAGGAAGGAAGGAGAAGGAAGTTGATAATGTATATGAGAGGAAATTATTTTCTTTTTAAAATGTAAAAAGTTATCTAATATTATGTCAGAAAAAAAGCTGCATGAGTAACGTTTGGATTTAAAAAAAAAAAATAAATATAAAATGACAGGCATAGACTTAAAGGCTTCTAGGCTTCAATGGCTTAAAAAGAACCACTATCAACCTAAACTGTAGCTAATACAAAGTAAAAAATAAGTGGTCAAAGTGACAGTGTCCTTACAAGACTGTTGTGACCACAGAGACTACAATAAGAAACAAGAACCTCATCTGCTTAGCACAATTAACCAATAAATTCTGAACACACCGGTCAGATTAAGACAAATTATATTGTGAACACAATGAGGAAAAGGCACATAGTGGTAGAAAAGTCCTTACCAGATCACTTTCTTCCTGCAACACAGCTTCAGCAGGAAACACACTAATACAGTGCATGCAGAGAAAATCCTCCCACCTCCCAAACCGGAAGAAACACGCCCAGCGGGCGTATCGACTCACCTGAACAGACCTGAAACTCCAGTTCTCTTCCCTGCCTAAAGGCTCGCGATGCTCCGCCCTCTTCTAGCTCACACAACTACTCTGTATTGTAAACAGAAAGTAGCCCAGTGTGACCCTGGAAAAACAAAAGCATTGATTTCTTTATACTGTTTTCAACATGAAGTGTTCCATCGGTTTGGTTAAACAATATGGTGCATTCAGATGACCTACTGAATAGATCCGGAACAAAGCCACAACAATCACATGAGGAGGAAGCCTAAATTCACTCCTAATCACAAAGCATTTTACCTCATGTTATCATATTTCTTACTATTGAATGTGGTGACACCAATCATCCACTAGATGGCGGAATCTGCTCAGTAACAATTCCAGCCTCCACATTGTGGAGAAAAGTTGGATTCATATTTCAGTCTGCATGGCCGATGATGACTTGTATGTACTGTAATATATATATATATATATATATATATATATATATATATATATATATATATATATATATATATATATATATATATATATATATATATATATATATATATATATATATATATACACACACACAAGTACAGAGTACAGTACAACAGTACATACAAGTCATCATCGGCCATGCAGACTGAAATATGAATCCAACTTTTCTATAGTACAAGTACAAGTACCTGCATGCATGTATAAATGGAGGCAGAAGAGTAAATAAATAGAATAATGAAAAAATAATCACTCAATATTAGACTAACTGTACCAAAAGCAAGATATTATCACTTGTTAATATTTCATTTTGCAGCCTATTATGTGTATTTGTTCTCATGACCTCAGATGTGCCTCAGGGTGCCAAGCTATTAGGACCTCATGGTGCAACACAGTTTGAGGAAATAATCTATTTTTCTGCACTTTTCTGACTTAGCTTGACTATCCTCGGCTGCAGCTTCAATAAGCACAATTACCACACTGAAACGTATTAGGGGATGTCTGTGTAGATTCTCACTAGTATTAGGGGATGATGCAGCAACAGCTTGTGCTCATTGCTAAATGAGTATTAGAAGAAAGGTATTTTGCAGACTGGTTGCAGTAGATGTAACGTATGGTTCAGTAAATAGTGATGTCATGCTCAAACAGCAGCAGTCGTGAATGTTATTTGTAACATGTTTTTTCTTGATATGACAAGTCAAAGTTCATGCTGTGATAGTAGTCTATGGAAATGCATTAACTCCCACATTAAACACACACAATAGAGACATCACTATACTACAGATCTACATAATAAAACAAGCCTACACTTGACAAAATAAGCAATCTGATGCAAAACTTGGAAATTGTTGTGTATTATATGTATATATTAAAAGATATTTAAACAAAAAATACAGAGTCCATAGTGAAAATAAGAATGAGGCCAGTTGCAGCTTTACATCTTTCTCTTCTTCTTTTATTGTCCTGTATTGTAGAAAACACCCACCAACCTGTCTCAGTTCAACTCACTCACCAAAACACATCATTTTTTTAAGATTTTAATGTTTAAAGTGTAATTTTTAAAGTTTAATATTAATTTTAATTATTAATATTTTTTGTATTTTTAAACTTAAACTATTATTATAAGACCTACACTCACCGGCCACTTTATTAGGTACACCATGCTAGTAACGGGTTGGACCCCATTTTTGCCTTCAGAACTGCCTCAATTCTTCGTGGCATAGATTCAACAAGGTACTGGAAGCATTCCTCAGAGAGATTGGTCCATATTGACATGATGGCATAACACAGTTGGTGCAGATTTGTCGGCTGCACATCCATGATGCGAATCTCCCGTTCCACCACATCCCAAAGATGCTCTATTGGATTGAGATCTGGTGACTGTGGAGGCCATTTGAGTACAGTGAACTCATTGTCATGTTCAAGAAACCAGTCTGAGATGATTCCAGCTTTATGACATGGCACATTATCCTGCTGAAAGTAGCCATCAGAAGTTGGGTACATTGTGGTCATAAAGGGATGGACATGGTCAGCAACAATACTCGGGTAGGCTGTGGTGTTGCAACGATGCTCAATTGGTACCAAGGGGCCCAAAGAGTGCCAAGAAAATATTCCCCACACCATTACACCACCACCACCAGCCTGAACCGTTGATACAAGGCAGGATGGATCCATGCTTTCATGTTGTTGACGCCAAATTCTGACCCTACCATCCGAATGTCACAGCAGAAATTGAGACTCATCAGACCAGGCAATGTTTTTCCAATCTTCTATTGTCCAATTTCGATGAGCTTGCGCAAATTGTAGCCTCAGTTTCCTGTTCTTAGCTGAAAGGAGTGGCACCCAGCGTGGTCTTCTGCTGCTGTAGCCCATCAATCACCTTTCTTCCCCATACTGATGCTCGGTTTGAACTGCAGGAGATTGTCTACATGCCTAAATGCACTGAGTTGCTGCCATGTGATTGGCTGATTAGAAATTAAGTGTTAACGAGCAGTTGGACAGGTGTACCTAATAAAGTGGCCAGTGAGTGTAGATAGCCTGAATTTAGAAATTGAACCTTAAAACCAGCCATCAGGACATCTCTGAAGTTGTGATGTCACAACTATACAGTTACGGCGTTGCTCACATTCACAACCATTCAAATGAAGCAATTGGAAGAGAAGCTCTTTGATATTAATGAGACACTAAATGACCTGTATTCTAGAGATCAAAGAGAAGCTTCAGAGAGAGGCAATGTAAAACGTGTGGTACTAAAAACCTGAAATATATCTTTGTTAGAGATATCACTTCCAATAAAATAAAATAAAAAAAATAAATAAAAAAAAAAAAACATGGGGCCTTTAACACCTCCTCTCATCTCTCCATTTCTGGTTCCCATGCAGACACAGCAGCTCTTTGTTTCTCTCTGACCCATTAACAGGGAGAGAAGGAGGCACAGTCACACTATCAGTCATCACACACGCACACACCCGCACACACACACACACCCGCATAAGCGCACACACACACAAATATGTGTTCAAGTTATTTATTGCTTGTTACTGTCATTTCAAATTTAAAAATTTATCACATTACAATATAACTGTATTTACAATGTAAGGCATTATACTACTATTGCATTACTTTTAAGCCACTCTCACCAAAATAAGTTTTCAAAGAGCTGGTGATTCCACTGTTGAAAGTCTCCTAACCTCTCAAGGCAGAAAAATCACTGGAAATGTTAAATTACTGCTGTAATTTCAGGAAGTGGGCAGTTCTGTGTAGCACACAAAGTACATTTGACTACTATGTTCTTCAAATCCTTGTTTCACTAACATAAAGTAATGAGTGTGTCCATCAGTAGAATGTGCTATCCAACATTTCTACAGGTTCACTCATCTCCATCTTCTGTCTGACGAGCCAAAAGAAAAAGGAAGTGAAACATTTTTGATGTTGCAGTGATTTTAGTGAATTTGTATGAAGAAAAACAAAAAAGCCTACTTTAATCCAGGTTAAAATGCATTGTGATGCGTGTTACTGACATTAGTAGCAAGTAAAACATTACTCCTGTAATATTCCTGTAATACCTTACATTACTGCCTTACAGCAAAAATCAATGCAGTACAGTAATTTATTACTTTTCTAACATGTTACTGCCAACACTAGTCCTAGACTTGAAATGGGAGAATTCATTTTGCCACAAAAATAGCAGGAGGACAGAAGGACAGTGGATGGAAGGATACTCAATCACACTTTGCTTAATCAAAAAACATCAATGATGTGAGTGCTTTACTGCTTTACTTAAGCCCTGCAGCTCCCAACATGCTGCACTGGAATCAAATTATATTTACTTACAGGGAGGGAGAAGCCAATGCATTAATCCCTCTATACAAACAACATATATACTCCACCTTCCGCTGATTTTAATTAGATGATGACGGATTTTCAGATGAGGGACTCGTGCAGCAAATAGCAACGAGACAGAGAGGGAACAGCAGGTAGCCATAAGCCTCACTAATCTGGAAGTCCTTCTAAATGCCAGCGTTGCTGGGTAACCTACATCCTCAGCAGATATTACTGGAGTGAATTACACCACCTGAGGCTAAGAGAGAGGGACACATACATAGAAACAGAGAGAGAGAGACAGCTGCTGAGGACAGACAGACAGTTGGACAGATTGGGACCAAATGGATAAGAATACATGATGCAGCTGGCCCAGAATCCCTCTGACTTGAGGGTAAAGTCAGATCTACATGCTTCTCCTGCATTTCTACCACACACATGCAAAAACACACACACACACACATGCAAAAACACACACACACACACGCTCAAAAACACACACACGCACACGCACACACACACACGCACACACACACACACACACACACAGCGCGAGTTTACAGGATGAGTTAACAAAGCTGCAGTAGGAAGTGGAAGTGAGCCCATTAATAGATGCATAATTAATAGAGCTGGTAGAAGGATAGAGGGCAGGGGAGGAGGGAAAGAACATGGAGGGGATGATGGAAAAACAGAAAAGCAAGGAAAAAAGAAAGAGAAAAAGAAGGAAAGAGGGAAAAAAATAAAGAAAAAGCAAGAAAGAAACTCTTCAGTCCATTTATAAGTAGTATACCTCACTAATGCCAAAATAACCGTTTACCTTTCACTCATAACTACCTCTAAAATAACCCCTTATACTATCAACCATGTTCAAGTTGTAGACATGAGGCACCAAACCGGTCACATCAGGCCAACTCCTGAACTCTGTGTAGGGACAAACCACTTTAAAACTTTAAATACGAACACAGATATGTTGAATTTTGAATTTAGTACCAATGCTAAAACAATAATTCCTTTAAGGAATACACCAATGTTTTGCTGCAAAAGTTAACCTTCCACTGGTGTTAGTTTGCTGTTACCATCCTTTATGTTAATGGCTTTTGATGCATGTCTTAAATCAACTCTAAAATACACTAAAAACTATTATCAACCAATTTTTCTCATCTCTTGGTTACCTTGTTAGACTTTCTTAACCATGAAAACAGGTTTTAACCTTCCTCTTGTGTTAGGATCAGCATCGACCCTGTTCTAGATTTTAAATGCATAAAATAACCATGTAAAATTGTTTGATGCATTACGTTTTTTTGAATTTGTCAGGTACCTCTAGTTCAGCAAAATAAAACATTTTCTCACTAAATTATAAAATGCTCTGGTTGAAATTATGACTTTTGTGTTGTTAGGGTTGGTTTTGACAGTTATAAAAATAAGAATATAAAGCAATGATTACAATAATAATAAAATGACCCAACACAATGACAACCAGCTCTTCTACCAATCATTTGAGCTTTAGGGGATTTTCATTTTTTCTTGTTATTCAGTTAACCCGCACAAAAACAAGCAATTCTCTATGGTTCTCTTGAGTATCATTTTACCATGTTTTAAAATTGATATCAAGGGGTATACTGACAAAAAAGTCCCAGAGACCCACACCAAGAATATTAAAAAAAATCTCAAGTGTTTCCACCCAGTTTTAACAATGAAACCTGAGGGGAAGTTTTCAATCTCTGCTTGAGTAAAGACAAATTTATGTGAGGCTACAAAACAGGTATTATGGTTTTGATATCTAGCTTGAGTAAGTACTGAGTAAGTTGAAGTTCAGAGAACAGTGTTAGCACCTCTGAAGGGCCACTGAGAAGGTGGAGGGTCGGTGTCGGACATTTGACAGATTATGTCACTAATGATGCAAATATCACTCAGCAGATGAAAATATTGAATGAACCAGTCTGAGACACACTAACACAACCACTCACCTACTCACAGAGTCCTAACACAAAGACTGAACCTGTAAAAGCCAATGTGTGTGAACTGCAGCAGTGAAATTATCATTTTGAGCAGGTGGAATTCATTTTATCACTTACACTTTAACTTAGCTAAAAATAGGGCTTTTATTTATTTAATCCTCAGAGAGGTGGCTTTTTGTGAATGCTGCTCCTGAGCTTTTCAGACTATGATAAAAAATAATGATGATAATAATAATCTTTATTTACAGAGCAATTTTCCATAAATACTTCACCATGGCAGCACAAACAGAAATAGGAAATAGGTAAGTCATGAAATAATGAGGATTTAAATTATATACAAAAAAGGACCAGGGATACCAGGGAGAGGCCATGGAGAGCCTTAAAAGAAAGAAAGACCCTAGAATCTATTCTCAGTCACATCTCTCGGTTTAGTTTAAAAGCTGGGGCAAATAAAATGGCTGTTGCAATAATCCAAGCCTGATGGGTTAGGGTTAGCAGCTGGCCCAGAATATATATATATATATATATATATATATATATATATATATACATATGTAGATACATATACATATGTAGATACATTTAGTGTTAAAATCTACTTTCTTTCACAAAATGTTCTTTCCTATTTTTTCTTGTTATTCAGTTTACCCGCACAAAAACAAGCAATTCTCTATGGTATATATGTATACACATATACATATATACATATACATATATATACACATATATATACATATATATATATATACATACACACACACACACACATATATATATATATATACATATATACATATATATACATATACATATATATATACATATATACATATATATACATATACATATATATATATATATATATATTTAAAGCCTAGGATGACATCTTTCCTTTGTTTAGTTTGTCTACTCTGTTCGCAGATTTGAAGCTTAGCCGTTACATGTGTTTTAACAGCCTTGAAAAAATGCCACCTTTTAGTCCCCCACCATTTCAGAGCTTGACAATAGGAGAAGAACACCTGGGACCAGGAGGAATAATGACCTGACCTTCATGTTTTGGCTTCGCAAATAAGACACAAGCCGTCCCCTCCTGCTGTGACACAAAAACATCACTTGTAGTGACTGGTAATCCTGATGTTAAGCTGCTTATGATAAAAAAAAACTAACAATTGCTAGATGCCACCCAGCTGGTGCCATGGCATCATCTTTGCCACAGACTGGACTTCACAGTAGGGCTGAACGATTTTGAAAAATAATCTAATTGCGATTTTTTTCCTCCAATATTGCAATTGTGATTTAATATGGATCTTTTTTTTATTTAGTTTTTATTCTATCCTCTATTATATCATTTTTCTCAAAATATAATGAATGATTTAAATATGACACACAAATATGAGACAATATTAGATACATTTAGTGTTAAAATCTACTTTCTTTCACAAAATGTTCTTTCCTATTTTTTCAATTTTTTCAACACACACACACACACACACACACACACACACACACACACACACACACACACACACACACACACACACACACACACACACACACACACACACACACACACACACACACACACACACACACACACACACACACACACACACACACACACACACACTACAGCTGTCATATATAACATTGTACAGCTGTCATATATAACACTGTACAGCTGTCATATATAACACCGCACAGCTGTCATATATAACACCGCACAGCTGTCATATATAACACCGCACAGCTGTCATATATAACACCGCACAGCTGTCATATATAACACTGCACAGCTGTCATATATAACACCGCACAGCTGTCATATATAACACCGCACAGCTGTCATATATAGTACCATACAGCTGTCATATATAGTACCATACAGCTGTCATATATAGTACCATACAGCTGTCATATATAGTACCATACAGCTGTCATATATAGTACCATACAGCTGTCATATATAACACCATACAGCTGTCATATATAGTACCATACAGCTGTCATATATAACACCACACGGCTATTATATATAACATCACACAGCTCTCATATCTAACACCACACGGCTGTCATATATAACACCATACAGCTGTCATATATAACACCATACAGCTGTCATATATAACACTGCACAGCTGTCATAAATAACACCGCACAGCTGTCATATATAACACCGCACAGCTGTCATATATAACACCGCACAGCTGTCATATATAACACCGCACAGCTGTCATATATAACACCGCACAGCTGTCATATATAACACCGCACAGCTGTCATATATAGTACCATACAGCTGTCATATATAGTACCATACAGCTGTCATATATAGTATCATACAGCTGTCATATATAGTACCATACAGCTGTCATATATAACACCATACAGCTGTCATATATAACACCATACAGCTGTCATATATAGTACCATACAGCTGTCATATATAACACCACACGGCTGTCATATATAACATCACACAGCTGTCATATCTAACACCACACAGCTGTCATATATAACACCATACAGCTGTCATATATAACACCATACAGCTGTCATATATAGTACCATACAGCTGTCATATATAGTACCATACAGCTGTCATGTAACACCATACAGCTGTCATATATAGTACCATACAGCTGTCATATATAGTACCATACAGCTGTCATGTAACACCATACAGCTGTCATATATAGTACCATACAGCTGTCATATATAGTACCATACAGCTGTCATATATAGTACCATACAGCTGTCATATATAACACCATACAACTGTCATATATAACACCATACAGCTGTCATATATAACACCATACAGCTGTCATATATAACACCATACAGCTGTCATATATAGTACCATACAGCTGTCATATATAACACCGCACAGTTGTCATATATAACACAGTACAGCTGTCATATATAACACCATACAGATGTCATATATAAAATCACATAGCTGTCATGTAGCACCATACAGCTGTCATATATAGTACCATACAGCTGTCATGTAGCACCATACAGCTGTCATGTAGCACCATACAGCTGTCATATATAGTACCATACAGCTGTCATATATAGTACCATACAGCTGTCATATATAGTACCATACAGCTGTCATGTAGCACCATACAGCTGTCATGTAGCACCATACAGCTGTCATGTAGCACCATACAGCTGTCATGTAGCACCATACAGCTGTCATATATAGTACCATACAGCTGTCATATGTGGTATTTTTTTAAGTGCTGGAACAAGCACTACTTGGTGTGAAGTAGCACAACACCTGATGCTGTGCAGCATCCTCTTTTCTTGAAACTAAAGTAGTTCCATGCCACTAACATGCTGCTTGTTGTCAAGTTCTCAGTTCTGTTCATTTCTGACTATTCTTTCGAGCCAGAGGCTGTTGCGTGACAGACTCAAGGCAGCATGAAAAGATTTTGCAGCAGAGTCAACTCTTTTGCACAGAAAAATCACATTTTATCATATCATGATATTGTAAATGCAATTAATCATTCAGCCCTACTTCACAGCAATAAATAGGTGCGCTGTAATGAGATTGTGTTCAATGAAAAAAGAAATCAGGAGAAATGCTTTATGGAAGAATGCTGCAAAGAGAAGAGGGAAGCTGCAGTCACGCTGCCACATTTGTTGTCTCCCTCTCAAACAAAAGCACAAATCACAACCTCCTCAAAAAAACAGAATCAAAATATTTTTCGACCAAAAACAAATCACAGTTGCAGACACTTTTTTCGACCACATCCATCTTCCAGCAGTTCGATCCTGCCATTATCTCAGACCTCTGTCTCTACAGGGGCCACCATGCCACACTACAGCCACAGTCCTGCCCTTGTCCTGCTTCCTGCTGCCTAGGACACAAACACAGGTGTAAATCAGACAGGGAGACAGCTCTCCCAGCCAAACTGTTACTCACTCTGGCAGCAGGATTCCAAACTGCTGTGCATCCTCAATCCCAGCCCGTCCTTAATCACCCTACTTCACCCTCCTACACAGTGCCCGATGATGGCAGAGGCCTCTTCAGAAGCACTCATGAAAGAGGCGTCTTTAAATGATGTCCGTGCCTGTGAATGAGGAAGCAGTTATAGAAAGAAAAGTTTTGTTGAATACCAATGTTGGATTCTCACTGTAACGTAGCCACACCTCATTTCCCAGGATGGACAAAGATACTGTGTTGAAGGAGAAGGATACACAGAGCTGATATGTAGTGTTACTGCTGTGACTTTAATCAGTGGGGAAACTGATGAAGAAAGTCAAGGACTTTATTTTACACAGATGCTGCTTTGTTCTCTTTAAATTCAACAAGGTTGCATTATATGGCATGAAGAATCTTGGAATGAGAACAGCTGCTTTTGCAGAAGGTAAAAAAATAAACCCAGTTCCTGGCAAAACTAATTGTTTCCTCAAGACTATTTAATACATACTGAGTACAATGGTCCACAGTGTTTCCCATTCATCGGTTTATTTGTGGCATCCCATCATAATATCAACACTGAGTGTCACATATTGATTCCCCCCCCCCTCTTTCATTTCATTGAAAAATTGATTCATCAAAAGTAAAACAGTTGTATATACCTGAATAAAGGACAGGTATAGAATGCAGCGTAATAATATATGTATAATAATAATAATAATAATAATAATATGTATCATAATATAGTATAGAGTATAAGGGCGGACATAAAGAATGATACTTAAAAGGTTTTGTACCAGACTTTTTTGCTGTTTTTTTTTCCTTGTACTGGACTTTTTTTTTTTTTTTTTGCCTGGTCCTAATACTCCTTCAGACAACTGGATGTAATGCAAGGACCTTGTTAGTAGAGCTGCAACAAGTGATTAACAATTATTAACAATTAACAATTAACTATTGTCATGAATTCGCATCAAACCGTTCCCCCTGCAGCAGATAGCATATACATTCTTCCTCCAATGGTGATTTGTTGAAACTGAGTTTCAAAAGAAGAAACATGGAGGTCCAGCTAAGGCTATTCCAACACAGGTTCATCTGAGCCTCAACAAGAATCACAACTGCTTTTGTAAAGCACAAGAAAAAGCCAAACGGTCCAATTTGGCCCCGGGAAGACTTTTCAAAATGTGAAAAAAGTGGACAGAGACTGTTTGTTTAACACCTGTTCTAGTTGGTCTCTAGTTATAGTATAGTAGTTAGTATATAGTTATAGTTACTTAGTTATTGTGTAAATAATAGTGTAAATAATTCTAAACAATTTTGTGGCTTCAATAATAAATTTACCATTGGTCCCTAATTTGCATCAAACCTATTTTATATGCTACAGACAAATTAACCATCTCTACTTAATTTAACATCAGATTGAAAGCAAAAACACAAAACGTTATTTTTTTATACAAATGTAAATATATTCAAGCATCAAGGGGTTAATTGATTAGTTGCCAACTATTTTGATAATTGATTTTAATATTTTTTTTAAGAAGATAATGTCCAAATTCTCTGGTTCCAGCTTCTCCAAGTCTTGTGAATAGAAATGCCACAAATAAGGAAATGCATCGTGATTCAGCCATAACTGGATAATTATCAACAACCAAGGTTTTACAAAACTATAGTGTAGTATTATTTTGAATTTCATTACAAATGTAACCTTCTCAAGACAGTTTACACAACATCTGAAGAACATATTAATCCTACCGATATAGATTGAAAAAGTAAATATCTGTATCATTTTTCTTAAGCGAAAAACTGAAAATGAGTCCCCAGAAGACCTTATAAGGGTTCAGTTGTGATAACTTCACACTAGTGGAAAACAATCAAGCTTTGTGGTAAAAGGACAAACTTGCTGCGGATCACAGCAGCAGTATGCAACAAAACCGCCTTAATCAACTTGGAGTCTCCTACACACAGACCAAGGATTTGATTCCTGGCTCTTTCTTTCCTCTTTACCCCTCCCACTCTGCTCCCTATTCTTCAATCATCTAATCATCCATTCCCCCCTCTATGTGGACATATGATCCCCTAGAGAGTAATGAAGCACGTCTTCAAAATGACCCAGGCCTGACCCTCAGTGAGACACCGACACAAAGACAGATGAGCTGCAGCACCAACAGCTGAGCCCCACACATATACAGCTTAATGCACAGGAACCTCTAATGAGTGCATGAATAATGAAATCAAGAAAGCTATAAAATCAGCATTTCTGCAATTTCTGTGACATAATCAGCCATTTTAAGACCTCGTGGTTCAAAATAGTTCCATATTAGGACATGTGTTTTCAAACAAAGTAATTTCATAAAGCCGTTTATTAATCAAACTGCATTAACCTGAAAGTACCAAATCCCATTAACCATTAATATTGCTGCCATATGGCAACAAATCTTTTTTAGCATATTAGAAAAATAACATCAAAATCAAGATAAATGGAAGGGGCACAACGGAGCAGCGACATGTGAGGACATATTCTTGTGAGCTCTACTTAGACTGAACAAAAACTTGATATTTCTCCTCTCCCTCCCGTCTTTCCCGGTGCAAACGTGTCTCTAAAGACCAAACCTCCTCGAATTTGGTGTGTTTTTAAAAGAAAATTGTTTTAAAAGCTGCTTGTGATGCCCAAATCTAATAAACTGAAGCCAGGGCCAGAAGCCTCAGACTCACTTGAAATGGATTCGCCCGCGGTAGGGCGGTCAGGGTCGGATCACGACGCAATCATGGCTGCCATAATACAATCGGAGCGGAGTGTGTTATCCAGCATCGAGTCGCTGCTACAGGTGAGCTGCACAAGAAAATAGACACCTTGGCGAGTGACTTAAGGAAAGAAATCGTGAATGTGCGCGTAGAATTCACAAAGGTAATTGGTGAAGTACAGACACAAAGCGCCACATTCTCAACTCGCATCAGGGATCTCGAGGAGGAGGCTAACGACCAGGCTAACCGTGTTATAACTTGAAACTAAAGTAAGTTCGCTGACTGCACAAGTTACTCAGCTGGCAGGCAAGACTGAAGATTTAGAGTCCAGGCAGTGACGTGATAACTGTAGGCTAGTTGGAGTCAAAGAGATTTGGGACCAGAGAAAGCCGTGGCCGAATTGCTGAAGGAAGCGCTCGCCCTCGACTACATGCCGACGCTCGATCGCACACACAGGAGCCTGCAGCCGAGACCAAAGGATGGGGATGCCCCACGGCCATTAATCGTCAAGTTCCACTACTTTCAGGAGAAAGTAGATGTCCTGAGAAAGGCTGCAAGTGCAGGTCCCATCACCCACAAAGGCAAGCGGTTTAGCATCTAGCCAGATTACTCAGCTGCCGTCAGAAAAAAGAGAACAGCTTTCACGGAGGTGAGAAGAATGCTTCGCCAGTGCTCGGGCATGAAATACAGCCTCCTGTATCCAGCTAAACTGAAGATCATGGCCCCAGCTGGCGAGCAGGTATCTTTTGAAGACCCGGACGAGGCAAAACATTACATCGAGACCAAGCTGCACCCACGAGAGATGGAGGAGAGTGTCAGTTAATTCACAGTTAATTCGCATAAAAGAGAGGGAGGTGTTCTCAGGGCAGTCTTAGGTTTAAGCAAGACCAGCCCAGGTGTCCAGGATGGTAAGGGGTTTATCTATGTTTATCTGTTTGTCTATGTCAGTTTTCCTTGGGGCTTTTTTGTTGTTTATGGTGCACTGGTGCAAACATGCAATGAAATATTTAGGTATAGCCAAAATGTAGGACTGTATCATTTCAATTTGTTGCAATATGGTTTCGGGTAATGTAAACAATCAACAAGGAGCAGTCTCATTCATTAGCTGGAACGTCAAAGGATTGAATAATCTGGTTAAACGGAGCAAGGTTTTTAACCATCTGAAATCGTTAAAACCTGATGTAATATTGCTGCAGGAGACACACTCAATTCCTATAAACTAATTCTAGGAGGGGACTTCAACTGTGTCCTTAATGTCCAGCTAGACAGATCAAGTATAAGGTCCAATGCTCTCTCGTGAGCTGCAGTGACTATTAATTCCTTTCTTCGTTCTTATGGCTTATCAGACCCCTGGTGGACAAAAAATCCAAATACGAAGCATTTCTCCTTCTTCTCTCACTCTAAATTAAACAGCAGTCAGCTGAGCAACTGATCCCTGAAATTAGCACCGGTACGACTCAGTATCTCGGAGCCCCCAAATTATCAATGACCAGTTTAAACAGTATTACTCTACTCTATACCAGTCGGAGGTAGATGGTAGCCCATCAGAGATTTACTCATTTCTTGACTCGCTTGATATCCCAAAAATTTCTCCAGATGCACAATCACTTCTAGAGCAGCCACTGTCGTTTGAGGAAATAGTGAATGCCATTGGGTCGTGTCGGGCAGGAAGGGCGCCAGGTCCGGACGGATTCCCCGTTGAGTTTTACAAGGAATTCTCTTCAAAACTTGCACCCATTCTTAAATCAGTCTATGATGAGTCTTTGACCAACGGGAAATTACCACAAACACTTACTCAGGCCACCATTTCAGTTTAGCTAAACAAAGGTAAGGATCCTGTACAGTGTAGCTCATACAGGCCAATAAGCCTCCTGTTGAATGGACCTATCTTTTCGCAACCTTAGAAACCTTGGACCTTGGGGCCTAGTTTTTGTAAGTGGATCAAAGTCTTGTACTCAACACCGATAGCTGCTGTTTTTTTTTTGTATCTTACTTTGTTTTTGTACTGTGTATGTTTATTTTCTTTTTTTTATGTTGTTGTGTACCTGTTAGATACGTGAGCGTTATGTACTTGTGTTAGAGGGGATTCCACCTGGATGGGGTGGGGGGCGGGTTTATAACCTTTGTACAAAATGCTTAAACAATTACCTGAATGTTGTAAATATTGAAAAATGATAAATAAAATTGTTAAAAAAAATCAAGTTAAATGCAAAATTAAATGTTACTTACATCAAATAATGATTTAAATTTTTAATCTGGTTAAATTTTTCCAAAATTCTGAATAAAAGACAACTTTTGGTCATGAGACAATGGTGCTCATGAACAGGATATCCTGGTCATGTGATATGCATAAAGTGTATGTCTTTCAAAAATACACCTAGCTGGGTGGGACAGTGACACAAATGTCATGTGATGTAACCCTAAGAACTTGGTACCAGATAGATTAACTCTTTTAAAAAAGCACATCCTATCAACTAGTTTTATGTTCTAGATGGATTATATATTTAAAATTGATCATTCTTTTTCAATTAGACCATTTGACATTTTGTGTAAAAAAACAAGCACAAATCTTCTTTTAAATAACCTGAACACAAAATGTACATGTTGAGAGACCTGATGAATGCTTCTTAAAACTGTATTATAAAAGATTTTAGACTAATCTTGCCAAACTTGTCACTGACCCAAAAACATATGCAATGAAGGGTTAACATCAAGCTTCCACTACAATGGTCAGCACATTTAATGTCCTTCAAAATTCAGATAGACATCATTATTAAACATCTCGATGCACTCAATTAAAGCCCATCGTTGGAACAGTAGAGACGATACAAATACTTTTAGACATTTGCATAACCTTTAATCTCATGACTGTTGGCATAGAAACGATCAGGTTAGCACGCATGGATAACCATTTGTGCTTTGCAGGCTAAGCTGGGCCGTGTGCTATTGTGCAGCGGACATTACCTCATCACATGAAACTCTACACTGGTCAAAACAGTCTGCAGTGACACATAAGAGGGTCTGTGGAGTATGTGTGCCTGTATCTAACAACATCATTATCAATTTATACTGACCATGCATGAGAAAACACAGCACCCGTACATCAGTACTGAGAGATTTATGGGTATTTATTTTTCCCCCCTATCTTTTGTTAAAATCCGTGCTCCTTCAAAGTAAGAGCATGATTTATTGATTTCATGTCAATGTTCAAAAGTAAAGTTCTCTTCTGCTTACCACTTGAAAGCTATCATGAGAAAGACCAACCAGGCTCCGGTTCCAGGAACAAGAATATAAAACAATGGCACCCAAGGCCAATGTGTAGGATAGTGGATGTCTGGTTGGTTACCTTAGAGCTACAATCCTTTCTTCTGTTTCACACATCCGCCTAGAAGCAGGTACAGCAACAGCATTATTCCTCTTTGGCTTCAGAAAGTGGAAGAGTAACATGTTGCAGAAGTTCTTGTACTAAATATTCGATACTACATTTTGGTCATGAGGTGTTTCCGATGCATATAAAATCTATGTTTTTACAGTTAAGCGCGAAAAGTGGGCTTTTATTTTTGAAGGACATACAATTTAGGTCACATGACCAGGATTTCCTGTTTGCTCATGGACATTTGACATGTGAGCATCATTGTCTCATGACTGAAGGTTCTCTTTTATTCAGAATTTGGGGAAAATTTTCATCAAATAAAAAAATTGAATTTGAATTCAAATTAATTTTGATGTTACATATTTTTGTCTAATATGCTAAAATAGATTAGTTGCCATATAGCAAATATGCAAATATGGAAAATGCCTAGTGTATACAACATAATGGAGTTCCATTGACTTACATAGTATGAAACTATCCTGAGACTATGGTAACAACCTTTTCTTATATTTATTAAATATATGTATTATTTAGGCCATTTAAGTAATAAAAATATTTGATACATTAAGTAATATTTCATGCAATCGAGTTAATTGCGTGAAAAATTGCTGCTAATATGATATTTAGCTTACAATGTATCTTTCTGCAGGCTTGTTCATCATAGACTGTAATATACTAACTGGTCCAAGAAGGTGAATGTGCCTGTCAGGCAGCACTATGTAGTAATCATGTTGACTTTTGCCTTATGTCCTGACAGATGGAGAAAGTCTGAGGGAGCAGGAGGAGAAACCTGGTGATATTGTGTATGGGCAGATTTGCTGGTAGCAGATCTACTAAAGCTGCTTCTCTGGCTACAAGGCAACTTGTTAGCCAGAGTCAGCATAGCACCAGACTGGCATCAGAGGTGCCAGCTACCAAGGCTTGATAGACCACCATGACGTAGACACACACACACACACAGACAGACACACACACACACACACACAGACACACACACACAGACACACACGACTGTGTGCAGATGGGATGGATCAACACAATCAATGGTGACAGTTCAGTGTCATATGTATATATAAAGATGAGCAGCTTGACCTTGAAGACTTGCAAATGATGCATTTTCCACAACAGATAAATGTGTGAACAGACACACACACATACAGGGTGTCAGAATAGAAGTATCATCATAGCTGTCCCCTGGCACAGTGACAGCAGCCATAATAGAGTGTCAGCGATCAGCACCTCCCAAATTACCAACACACCCAGGTCAACCTGCAGCTTAATACTCAGAATCTCCAGCCTAGGTCAGCAGAGAAGTGTGTATGTGTGTGTGTGTGTGTGTGCACGTGCAGAGTTATACCAGCACATGCACGTGTGTGCACCGAGTCTTAGGTCTTACCACAGCTCCTTTGGTCTCATCTTTCACTCTGATAAACCTACACAGTGAAGCCATTCAAGTCTTTGTGATGTTTCCTGTGATTAGACACATGTAGTCCACTCATGATGCAACGGGAGTTCAAGATCATACACAAATTTCTGACCCTTTGGTTGCTTGTCTTCTATTCTGCTGCCACAATTCAGATTGATTTTTTTTTTGTTTTTCATTTTTTCAGAGCTCAAACATGTCCTGCAGCAGTGTAATGACTTCCCGGTCATCTCCTTCCAATTAAAGGGATTGACGAGGCAACGAGCAGGGCTCTGTGGTAAGACTGTTTTTAGAGCCAGAGGAGCTTTAGAGTCGGGTTGCGGGGTAAAGGGAGGGTAAAAGTGATGACTGGGTTGATAGTGGTGGTGGGATAATGTAAGTGTGTCCCTGTGTGCCTGTCTAGCCACAGATTCCTGGCTCGATTAGATAAGTGTTGAGCAGTAACTCTAGATGGTAGAGGGGCTCCACAGGGCCTGTCAGGGCAAAGAAAAAGGGAGTAGAACATGATCTCAACATCTATTTGGCTCCATGGCATATTTGACGCATTTGATTTCTCACACTGACTCAAGATCAGACAAGAGCAACAAGTCTGTTGGTGTAAGTCTTGAAGTCTTGTTCACTCAGATGAAAATCCAACTAATCTTTTATTTATTTATTTATTTTTTATTTTTTGGAGGCGAGGAAACAAAGTACAGATAATGGCTCACAAAAAAAGGCTTTTAACAGATACTGACATGTTTTTGTCATTCATTCCATTAGTGCAGTTCACTAGTGTAGAAACAGGATAAGCGCATGTCTGCAGGTATAGGAGTATCAGGGGATGCGCCCATGTGGAACACGTGCCAGTTCGAAACACTCTTTCCTGAGAACTGCTTATCCAATCAACTTGACACTCATCACTGCTCTCCCTCAGGTCCTAAGCAATAAAATAACCAAATCTGAAATTGATCTGATGAATGAGTTTCTCAAGATAAGTGAAGAACAGACAGACGGATGAGAGATTCTTCACTTTATAGTCAGATGGTTTGATAGGCATAGAGCATGCAAGGACATGTATATTGCATTTTATGCTTCTACTGTGACTATGTAGTCGTTTTTCACATTGCTGACCTAGAAGCTGCAGTACAGGTGTGTGTGTGTTAGATTCTTCTTAGGCAGAAGAATAGAGGTGCTGATCATATAATTAGAATATCATGAAAAAGTTGATTTATTTCAGTAATTCCTTTCAAAAAGTGAAAATTGTATGAAGGTATACATTACAGACTGACTGTCATTTAATATTAATGATTATAACTTATTACTAATAAAAGCCTAAAATTGAGTATTTTAGAAAATAAAAATATTGTGGAAAGGTTCAATTGAAGACACCCACATTCTAATCAGCTAATTGACTAAAATCACCTGCAAAGGCTTATAATAATATTAATAGAGAGGGGAAAGGAAGGAAAAGATGTGGTAGAAAAAAGTGTACAAGCAATAGGGATAACCACACCCTGGAGGAATTGTGAAACAAAACCCATTCAAAAATGTCAGGGAGATTCTCAAAGAGGGGAATGCAGCTGGAGTCAGTGCTTCAAGAACCACATTCAACTAGGGCTACGACTAACGATTATTTTAGTAGTCAACTAATCTATAGATCCAGTAACGATTAGTCTCGATTATTTCCCCCTCGATGTTCCTTGCTCCAACCTCTGTCCGCCAACACAAAGTCTCTTAGTAAATGAATGAAAAAATGCAACAAAAACCTGGTGTTACAGCTTATTCTGTTTAATTAACTTCAAATATGAAATCTATTTTACATTTTACATGTATAAGTAAAAATAATGTGCAAGAGCCCATAAAGTAATAATAAAAAGAAACTAATTCCACCATTCCATTTATCACCGCTAATATTGGAATATTCCTCATATTCAGATCCTTGCAGGGACTAGTCCTGTAATAAACGGAGAAGTTTGCGACAGATTCGGCCACATTTCAATCAACCAACATGACTCACACAAAAAACCTGCATGTAACCTCGCCCACTGTTCACGTATTTCACCAAAATGTCTAAATAATACGACAACACTCAAGGCTAAAAGTACAGTAAAAGTGAGCTGGAACTGTCCGGAACTACATTCCGTTAAAAGATTCATGACCAGAGCGGCGTTCCGTTAAAAAAGGAGAAGAAGCTCCCTGTCAACATCCCATGTTAAATAAAGAAAATGATGTACTAAAGTCACATTAGTTACATTATCCATTAATCTACGCTGTTTCGGTGTCTGTCTGTGCTGTTTGGCATAGAGCGACAAGTCTGAGCGCGTCTCTGGTTGCTATGCAACGTGAGGCGAGCCGAGCTGAACAAATGTGTTTCTGGTTAGCCGATGGACACGTGGTCACATTATCAGCATCGCTAATTCTGATTGGTTCACACAAGTTTGCTCTCACCGAGCAAAATTATGTTGGCACAATGCAGCGCAAAATATACAACATTTTTAATAGAAAATGTGAAAGAGCTCAGCCGGAAGCTGAAGAAACAAGAAAAAAAGTTCGCAAAATGACATTCACGACCACAGAAGAATCAGAGGATGATGAGAAGCAGGTGGAGGAGCAGGCAGAGTCTGAGGAGTCTGAGTATGATGGATCACTCACTGTCAACTGATATTTGGCTTAATAAATATTTGAGAGATATTGATAATTTGTTTTTTTCATATATGCATGCCTGACTAAGTGACATCCGAAACTGTGCTAAAAATTGCCCGAAACTGATTATAAACCGTAAAAAAAAAAATTGCGAGTGGCGCGCACTGCGCGCCGCATTATTTTACATGCACTGAGTTCCAACAAGAGTTTTGAACCACTTTCACCCCTGCCTACGGCTCTGCCATTGTGTTGGCCCTCATTACATTAAGCTTGGTGGTCTTCACTGATTGAATGAGGACAGAAAGATACTACTGCCCTCACCACTACCATTGGAGCATTGCAGTACCATTACACATTATTCATTCATGCAGATTCTTGACACGGACGATTATTAAGTTCCAAATACGAAAAACCAAATCCAAAAAACGCTGTCGACTAATCATTGCAGCCCTACATTCAGCCATCACAATCCTTGTGTCAAACCACTCTTCAACAAGAGGCAGCTAAAGATAAAAAAGTTGCCACTGTTGCCAAGTTATTTTCTCTGATGAAAGTAAATTTCACATGTCGTTTAGGAAATTAAGGTCCCAGAGTCTGGTTGCCTGAGGTGGAGTGTAAAGTTTCCACAGTCAATGATGGTTTGGGGTGTCATGTCACTGTTCTGCTGTACACTCACCGGCCACTTTATTAGGTACACCATGCTAGTAACGGGTTGGACCCCCTTTTGCCTTCAGAACCGCCTCAATTCTTCATGGCATAGATTCAACAAGGTGCTGGAAGCATTCCTCAGAGAGTTTGGTCCATATTGACATGATGGCATCACACAGTTGGCGCAGATTTGTCGGCTGCACATCCATGATGCGAATCTCCCGTTCCTCCACATCCCAAAGATGCTCTATTGGATTGAGATCTGGTGACTGTGGAGGCCATTTGAGTACAGTGAACTCATTGTCATGTTCAAGAAACCAGTCTGAGATGATTCCAGCTTTATGACATGGCGCATTATCCTGCTGAAAGTAGCCATCAGAAGTTGGGTACATTGTGGTCATAAAGGGATGGACATGGTCAGCAACAATACTCAGGTAGGCTGTGGCATTGCAGCAATGCTCAATTGGTACCAAGGGGCCCAAAGAGTGCCAAGAAAATATTCCCCACACCATTACACCACCACCACCAGCCTGAACCGTTGATACAAGGCAGGATGGATCCATGCTTTCATGTTGTTGACGCCAAATTCTGACCCTACCATCCGAATGTCGCAGCAGAAATCGAGACTCATCAGACCAGGCAACGTTTTTCCAATCTTCTATTGTCCAATTTCGATGAGCTTGTGCAAATTTTAGCCTCAGTTTCCTGTTCTTAGCTGAAAGGAGTGGCACCCGGCGTGGTCTTCTGCTGCTGTAGCCCATCTGCCTCAAAGTTCGACGTACTGTGTGTTCAGAGATGCTCTTCTGCCTACCTTGGTTGTAACGGGTGGTTATTTGAGTCACTGTTGCCTTTCTATCAGCTCCAACCAGTCTGGCCATTCTCCTCTGACCTCTGCCATCAACAAGGCATTTCCGCCCACAGAACTGCCGCTCACTGGATATTTTTTCTTTTTCGGACCATTCTCTGTAAACCCTAGAGATGGTTGTGCGTGAAAATCCCAGTAGATCAGCAGTTTCTGAAATACTCAGACCAGCCCTTCTGGCACCAACAACCATGCCACGTTCAAAGTCACTCAAATCACCTTTCTTCCCCATACTGATGCTCGGTTTGAACTGCAGGAGATTGTCTTGACCATGTCTACATGCCTAAATGCACTGAGTTGCCGCCATGTGATTGGCTGATTAGAAATTAAGTGTTAACGAGCAGTTGGACAGGTGTACCTAATAAAGTGGCCGGTGAGTGTAAGTCCAAGGTCAATACAGCCTTCCACCAGGATGTTTCTGAGCACTTCAGGCTTTGCTGCTGCTTACCAACATTATAGATTTTTCAAAAAGACTTGGCACCTGCACACAGTGCCGAAGCTACCAGTATCTGGTTTAAGGACCATGGTATCCCTTTTCTTTATTGGCCAGCAAACTTGCCTGACCTTAACCCCACAGTAAATCTATAGGGTTTTGTGAAGAGGAAGAGGTTTAGGTTGAATCTTCAGCTTTGGGTGATGAGCATATCACACTGTTTTATGAACGAAGCAACTAATGGTTTAATTATCGATTGATTAATTGTCGGTTGCAGCAGTTGGTTACATAGCTGTCAGGCGAGCATGTTCAGCTACTCACTTATATCGTATAACAAAAGATCCCAGGAGAAGGAAGGAAGGAGTTAAATTTGGGGGGTTGGTGCTTCTCAAGCCTTCAGGAGCTTGGTGCTTCAGAGGTAAAAGCAAATTAATTGAATACAGGCTGTTTAATCTGTTCACTCATAATTACTACCTCCATGAACCACCAAGAGCCGTCATTAACCTCAGAGTCAGTGTGTGTTTCATTATCCTGTAAGACTCTCTTTCCAGTCTCTCAGCAGAATGAAAACATTAGCCAAAGACAACTTATTACATACAATTAGCAATTAGCCTGTGAGACAATGTGTGAGGTTTGGAGACAAAGACAAACAGATGTATGTGCAGAGATCAGTGCAGATGAATAGAGAAACTGTGCGTGTTGGATTTATCTGAGGAAAAGAGAACTGGGTCAACCAGCAACACAAAAAGCAGGAAATGAATTCTGTGCTGGACTTTTGTATCCAATGCATATTGGTTTATCTCTCTGTTAGCTCCACCAATTAACACATTCCTCAGCCATGTTATGCAGTTTGCAGTTAGATGCAGTTAGACTGATAAGTGAAAATAGGGATGTGTGTAACCCCATTTCCCACCATGTTCCCGAGCTTTGATTGCTAGGAAAAAGAGAGTAGGCATGAAGCGGGGGACGTGAAGAACAATGCTTCAATTGAGTCACAAAACGGTGCCCCGAACTCTGCATGACTCACCTCATTTAAATACCATAAGTCTTTAAGTGACTAACAATGCACAGAAAAGGGTCATTGAGGGACTTTACACCACAGTGGATCAATATGTCACTAACGTGACTGATTCACTTGTTACATCCATCAGATGTCAGTGTTTTCCTGAGCTAAAGATAATCATCCAGGCAAACATGATCATATCGTCTACAACAGCCATTAAACTGGTTCAGCAGCACCTGTCACAACCTGATAATCACACACACACACACACAGAGACACACACACAAGAAGGGATTCCAGGACTGACACACACAACCACCCACACAACCACCCATAGAACAGAGGACACAGTACACAGTACAGTACCGTGTGTGTCTGTGGGGGCTGCTTGATTATGGAAAAAAATCATCCTCGGGATTAATTTGGTCAATACTGAAATCAAGATTGTTTTTAATTACTAGCACTCATGCACTAGTACTCTTATTTACTTACTTATATGATTTTGGAGATTGTTTGACACAAAATTAAAATGTATTCAATTCATCACACACTACACACACACACCAAACTTCCCCCTCCACTCCAGAAGAGTGGTATCACTTTCTACCACAGCCTCCTCTCATCTGCTGCTTTGTCAGCGAAACCAGAGACATGATGCAGCAGTTTGTAAAGACTGGAGTAAAATAAAAAATAAAAAGTCATTAAAAAATAAACAACAATGAGAGTAAATGTCCTAAAATGTCCTCATACTAAATAGGACCAAGGTTAATCAGTGAGGCATAAAGATTGTCAGATTACATGAGGGTAACTTTCACATATTTAAGTACTTGAACAGGTTCAATTACAGGATTAAGACATGAAGTTCTGTGAAAGTGAAAAAAAAAATTATAACAAACAACAATCCGTCAACCTTTGACTGGGTTCAAAAGCACAGCCACTTTGGTTAAAAAAAAAAAAAAAAAACACCACATAAATTGTGTTGTGTTATGTTTTCCTGAGAGTCTTTTATTATAGAAACCACTTTAGCTCCTGACTGGAAATAAAGTGACTCTGCACAAATTCATCAGGAACCACCTGGTTCATGAACTTTACAGATTCAAAAACAAAAATAAATCAACCCTTTCAGTACTGGAGCTGACATAAACTCAAGAACACAGGAGAGGGGACGAGCACTTGGATTAGTATGAATTTTTTCTAACCTGTAAATACTTTACAGGGATATTAAACCACACATTTGCAATGTACAATTCCCACAACTCCAACTGCACATAGGGAGTAGCCATCACTGCAGCTCACTGACAGTTTTTGGAAACCACCTTACCCTTTGGCTGAGGAATCCCTGATGACTCAGCCATGGAGGAGTATCTGGCTACTATCTTCATTGTGATTGAGATACTGCCAGTGATGAGGGATGGTGCTTGGGCACCAAGCGCTCTGCAGAACTTTACTCCAACCAGTGTCTAAACTCATTAATTTGGCATTTAAAACAGATATGACTTGGATGGCAAACACCAGCAGTGATAATCCTTATTACTGTGGCTGATGCCCACACTGATAGGCTGTATTACCCCATTACGCAACAGCTCATCCAACGCTAGATTTCATACTTGCAGCTGTCTGAAACACTCACATGTACTGAGGCATTTTCCGTGCCTTATAAGGCCAGATTGAGCTTAAAACAACATTTAGGGATGAACCAAAATGTGTGTGTATCGTTATGGAATGTCCATAGCTCGGCAGATGCGAGAGAAACTATTTTTTTGTTTCAATACACAGAGAGAACAACATCGCCGATAATGTTACTGACAGGTACTGATGATGAGTGACCCTTAACACACACACCCAAAAACCTGTACCAGATAGTTTAACTCTCTTAAAGAGGTTTTAAAACATTAAAAACACATGCTATTAACACGTTTTTACACCATTTGACATTTTGTGTCAAAAAAAATAATAAAAATCACACAAAATCTTGAGTTTTGTTAAAAAACAAAAGATACAAAAGGGCTTTTAAAGAAAAAGAACCCAACATGAACACACAATGTACATTTTGTCTGCATTCCCCTATAATCTAGATGTTCTTCTAAACATTACAGTCCTTTCTCTGTTTTGTTTTTTGTTTTTTTTTAGCAGTTTTAATTCTCTGCCAAGCTGCTATCAAATTGAGATTTTTACACAAAGCAGCTCATTGTACCACACACTGCTCTCCTACAAAATATAGACTCTTCACGTTATATGTGTGCCTTTGTGTGCTTATGCAGGAATGTTACTGCAAGATAATACAAATTACACAAGAGCCATGAAGATGTACAGTTCTTCTCTATCTCCGCTCATATAAGCCTCTGCCTGACCTTTGTGGAGGATGAACACACAACAATAAAAAAAATAAACAGTAGTATAATGGAGCATCACATGTTTAAGATTTGATCACTTCTGCAACATTAACCCTCTACTGCATGAAATATTACTTAGACATGGTGAAACATGTTTTGAATGTTTTTATTACTTAAAATCACCTAAATAATAAATGTATTAAAAATATAGTTGTAAACAGTCTCAGGATAGTTTCATGCTATGTAAGTGAATGGGACTCCATTTGGTTGCATGCACTAGGAATTTTCCATATTATTTCCAAATATAATCTGTTTTAGCATATTAGAAAACAAAATTTAACATCAAAATTGAATTAAATGTAAATAATAATTATAATAATATTAATAATAAAGTTTACTTACTCTAGATAGTGAGTTCAATTTTTTTATTTCGTGAAAATGTTCCAAAACTGAATAAAAGAGAACCTTGGGTTGTAAGACAATGATGCTCACATGTCAAATGTCCATGAGCAAACAGGATATCCTGGTCATGTGACCTCATAAATTGTATGACCTTCAAAATAAAATCCCCCTTTTCACACCTAACTGTAAAAACATAGATTTTATATCATAGCTTTTTTAGAAAAATCAAAAATACAATACAATAGGGTTAATTGCTTTGAAGATCAAGTATGATTCGCTGCTATCACTCAGTCACACAATGTGTCATGGCAGACATGTTATTTTGATGTCTCTCCTCTTACCAAGATCCTTTGTTTTCTCTTTTACACCCTGTACTTTTTTTAAAACCAGAACCAGAGTTAACACACCATCCCCTGTTAAGAACATGTTACACACCTTCAGCTAATAAAAATTGGTCACGTCTTATAGCCACCTCAACAAGTTGCAATAACGATCTTTGCATTAATTATTGAATAGTAAAAAATATAAATTAATTTTCTGTCAAACAGTATGTTCTGACTTGTAATGTAAGACGTCTGAGCCAAGTTCCCAGGTTGTTTGTCAGTTATATTAAATATGGTTTAATTAAAGGTTGGGCTGATGGTGGAGAGTGTAGACTGCTCAAACTAGTTTTACAAGTTAGCCTTAAAGGCACAGTGTGTTGTTTCCAGGTATCTAGTAGCAAGATTGCAAATAACGGAGTATCCCAAGCATGTAGGAAAACCAGGGGTGTCTGTGTAAAATGTTGAAGAGTCACAGTCTGATTTGTCCATTCTGGCCTTTCCACAGCCTATGCAGATAAAAACATTGCAATCTAAAATATTAAAATCACAACAATTTTTGATTGATTGATATGTATAAAGCAAGGAGCATCAGTGTGACTGTGTCACGTATCTCTCTCACTGTTTGTCAAATCAACCTCAACCTTCACATATAGCTTAAGCATGGCACAATGGTCTCTATCCTTTTTAGTGGAATTTTTTTGGATGGATATTCAAAACATCATTATCATCAAAAGTTAAAATCCTCTAGGTGTGCTGTGGTGGTGTAGGGGTAGAACACTTTCCATATAGAGCCTTAAGCTGCCAACCTTGTTTCAAGTCCTGGCCGGATCATTCCTTTGCTGCATATCTCCTCTCCCTTTCTCTTCCATCACTTCCTGTCTGGCTACTGTATAATAAAAGTGTCTATGCCACAAAATATTTTCTAAAAAACAATAAAAGTTAAAATTCCATACACTTGCATATCACAGCGTAACAGAGTGTAAAGCTCCATATCACACCTCTCCTCCTCATGTTGTTTTCCAGTGTTTTAGTAACAACTGAAAGCTGTTGTCCTGTTTCTTCCTGCACCAACTGTGCAGCCAACATAACATAAGTACTGTTACGTCTCTTAAAAAACACATGCGAATACGCCGGGTTAGCTGCTACTTTATCCTTTGGCCTAACACTATGGACAGGCTACTGTGGGCCACAGCCATCTTACTCCAAGACGCGTTCACAGACCGTCAGAAAATCCCAGCACTATCAGCTATCAAAACAGAATCTGGGCCTAAACTCCTTTATTTATAAACACATATAACAGTAACATGTCCAGATTGTTACACTATACAGGAAAAACTACAAAGTAGGAGATTAATCATAATTCCTCCTTTACTTGGCCTATCAACACAATTTAAAAAGCGATATGTAAATTGACATCCAAACTTTCAGCATAAATTGTAGGCATTTTCTTACAATAACTATATTTGTATGTCTCTCCTTATAGCAATGTATGTCCATGTCTTACCAGATGTACAATTTGTCTATTAGGATTACGTAACAGTCCAACACAACCTCATTGGGCCAAACATAAAAAATCTACTTAAGCTTCCACTTTTCTATAGGAATATATACTTCTAATATTAATTAAAACATGCAAATTAACTTTATATTCCATATGTCAAGTCTGTTCTGGTAGATGCTGCTAAATGCTGCCAAATCATACACACTGTGCCATCAAGTGAACCAACAACAAACTGCAGATCAACAACTATTCAGACCATGCATAACATACAGATGATAAATCCTAGCAGGTTGTAAACTGGCAATACAGTCCAAGAAGCCAGCAGGGTTTTATTCCAACCACTACAGAAGCTGATCTCACTGTTTATTAGTTCCTCACTTAGCCTGAAGTTGCAGTTATTCAGCTCCTGTCCTGCTTGTTTAGGATACACTCTACACTGTGCTGGGTCATGAAAGGTAAGAAGAAAATAACATGGTTTGAAACTCAAACATGAAAGAGATAAGTGACCTCCTGGCTTTACCTTTGACACCTACTTAACCTCTCCCTCTGTCAGCTGATGCTGCTGAAATGGGTTATTCTATTCCCGAAAAGAGCGTTTCAAACAACCAGTGGAGTCCAACAATAACATCTAAAACCAACAACTACTAATAACACCCCATGTCTCTGTTAAAGATAATATTGATGCCTTGCCTTAGGGCTTTATTGGGTGTAACACATGCACTTTTCCAATATTAGCAAAATATTTGCCAACAAAAACATCTAAAAAGGAGTTTCAACTTTTATTACACTGTTCATGAAATTTTTAAAGTCCAGAAAGAATCCAGGTAATTTGAGACTCACTGCAGTGCAACTTGGATCTTTTTACTCTCCTTTACAGCTTTATGTGTGTATACTCTCTCCTTCTCTTGTGGCAGATAGCAGCCTAAGTCTTCACAGGGCAGTGACAGAAAGGAGGAAATTACAAGATCTTTTGACATGTTCCAATTCAAAGATCTTAAGTCCACAATGAAATAGTGTAATTTAAAGATTAAATTTATTAGAGCTGCAACAAATAATTGATTAATCAATTAGCTGCCAACGATTACATTAATCTCCAACTACTTTATAATCGATAATCGATTAAACAATTTGAGTAATTTTAAGAAGCTTCTTTTCTCTGATTATTTCCTGGTTTCTTTACTCTTCTAGAATAGTAACCTGATGATCTTAGAGTTGTGGACTGTTGGACTGGAATGGACTTACTGATATAAATCAACTTTGTGATGTTCTAGTTATATGACCAGCACTTGTATAAAGTGAGAATTGGAGCCATTATGTCAATAAATTGATTAGTTGCCAATTTTTGCATTAATCGCCAACTATTTTGATGATCTATTTGAGTCATTTTCAAGAGGAAAAGACCCACATTCTATGTTTCCAGTTTCTCAAATCTGATTATTTTCTGGTTTCTTTAAACCTCCTTAATATTAAAATGATGATTTTTGGGGTGTGGATTGTTGAGCTGGTCAAAAAAAAAACAACTGTACTTTTTAAAATATAGTTAAATAATTGATAGTTTTATGTCTATAAATGCACCCTCTGCTAGATGAAAGGTATGGAAATTTAAAATTCCATCTGTGATCGGCAGTGATCGGCAATCTGCAGATCAAGTTTTTTGGTGATTGGTATCAGTGATTGGGCCAAAAATACTAATCAGTGCATCACTACAAACAACTAATCATTGCAATCATTGCAGCACAAGAATTTGTACCTTTTTGTAAATGTGTTTGTCAAAAATGCTCATTGATTTGAATATTCTGGCAAGATTTAATTCTTTCTGAAAGAGGCATCTTGTGCTCACACTGTTCTTAAATCTATAACTTTGCTAACTTTGTGATTGGAGGAACTACATAAAGTCAAACAAACTATGATGATACTTGACATGAGAAAATTGTGGGAAAAATAATGCTTTGTATTTTGATGAATCAGTCCTTTATACACCGTACATTCCAGTCTGCCTTTGCAGTCCTTTGGTAGACACTTCACTCTCAGGCTGTTGAATGCATCTCTGGCAAATTTCCACCACAAGATTTGTTTAGCTTTACTACCAATTTCATCCTGTAAAAAAGCGGGCTGTTCCACAGTAGCTGACCAAAACACAATACTCCTCTGTTCACCGGATGCCAAATGGTCCAGTCATCACCCTCCATGGCACCTCCCCACCCCTCTCACCCTTCCTTTGCCATCTATCTCAACCTTTTCTCTCTAAATGCGTCTCTCCCTGACCATGTCAGAAGCTACTGATGGGCGGCGAGATGAGCGGCCAGACACTGAAGGGACGACTTCAAACTGGACAGAAAGAGCTGCTTTGTCTCGATCCTGTGCTGACCACCCGGAAGAAAGAGAGGAAACCGGAAGCACAGAAAAAGGATTACAAGAGAGAGCCATTGTAGTGACTGACTGTGAAAGGTTCATGTCATGTCTGACTGAAACACTTTTTAACAAATATCATATTGTGAATATTATATCTTATCTAGTAGTTTGTTGGGTTAAAATCTCAGTCCAGACAAGCCATAGTTCTTCACTGTAAGATGTTGTACTATGCTCCATAAAAAAACGCTGTGACCCACAGCAGACTAAACCTCAGCTCCACCCTGCAGAGTAAATCTATTCAAACTCTATTTAAATCCAAACTGACTCTACAAGCTGCATGATGCTGCAGTCTCCATCACTGCGGAAACAGTAAAGTACTCCTACACACACTGCTGTATGAAAACCATATGCCTTCTGTTATCATGGTTGGACAAACTATAAATATCACACTTCAGTTTCACCAGAGCCAAAAGAGTCCCATTCAAAGGCATTTTCCATAAGGTTACGTAGCAATTAGTGGTTAGCAAAGAGCAAAGTTAGCAGAGGAGTCTGTCCTTTGATATGAGGGCACCATATGATAGGCAGCAGAGAATGATTACAACCGTTTAAAGTTAGAATGGTTCCTAAATAAAGGGCAAATGCCACATTACATCTGTAAATCAAGGCACAAATTATGCCAGCTACTCATGTATGATCTAAACAATCTTGAAGGAATGTTTATACATTTACTTCCAACGGGTTAAAATCAACTGGCAAATAGAAAACTACATGGCAGCAGACTGGAAGTACAAAGTTAGCAGCGAGGCTTACTGGGACACTTGAATAGAATAGATAGCTATTGATGTAGCTATCTATTCTACATCAATATGTAATTATGATGTAGAATGTAATTAGTGATGTAATTGATGTACTTAACACAGTCAAAATGTCTGCTGCTCAAAAAATCGTATCACTTCAATAACTGCGTAGCCTCTGCTTTGTTATTCAGCACCAGTGACTGTTTACCCTGAACTCACATTAGCCTCTGGGAGTGAGCTCTAATATTTCTGTGCTTCCAGTGAAGCCAGCATATCCTGTCCATATGTCAGTCATTGTTTACTCCTCTAAGTCTAAACGCAAAAGCTAAACAAGTTAAACATTCTCTCATTTTCCAGAGACAAGTCTCGAGGTACCATTTGGCCAATGGTTCCACATTTGTGCAGCTCTCCACATGGACACATTGATTTCATACAACCACTGCCTGCTCACACAAGACTTGTCAATATTAAGGAGACTACAAAAAATCTCATTGAAGTTCTCATTGAAATTATATTCACTTAGTGACAGCAGCACACAACATACTAAAATGCAAAAATGAGTATGGCACTGTCAGACAGACAGATTCTTATGCATTTCTCAAGAGCTCACGGGTTTTTTGCAAGGAAAACCAGCATGTCAACGTTTGCTGTTTTTAAAGGCAAGCAAGTGCAAGTCACTATATTCCCTCATTAAAACAAACATTCAAAAGACGGCGACCCTATGTGTACCTTCCACCAGGCCAAGGGGTCATCTTCTCCATCAATGGTAGGGGTCATGAGGTAGCTGTTTAATTCTGTTTTAACAAAATCTTCAGGTTGCATAGAAGAAACAGAAGAGGACACATGAGTCTTGAAGAAGCTGCCAAGAGGCTCATTACTAACCTAGTTATGTTCACACCTTTCTGACTTCAGCATTTCCATCTGGAGGCAAGTCTTAATGGTGGGAATACTGAGGTGATATACTGCGTTTTAAATCTGGGGTTTAGGAAGTATGTAACATCCAACATCTCCTGGATGCTGGGGTTACTATACTTACACTGCACTTATTGAGATATTGTCGCAAATGCAATTAATTGTTCAGCCCTAATCCCCATGCAGATTTGTTGTGATTAGGGCTGCAACTAACGATTTTTCTTATAGTTGATTAATCTATTGATTATTGAAACTAGAGATGCACCGATCAGATACCCAGATCAGATATCGGCTCTGATATTGACCAATAAGCTGGAGCGGATATCAGATCAAAGAGGCCAATCCAGCGTTCCCTTAGCGATTAATGTAATAGCTGGCTACTAATAAATTAATCAACGGATCATTGCAGCTCTAGTTGTGATAGTATTATATTGTGAGTTATCGTGTGATTCCCAACACCTAG